>CM031891.1:3594902-3621236 GCA_018691285.1 Cucurbita argyrosperma subsp. sororia | reverse complement strand
ATAGAAATTATTGTCAAGTGTGAAGAATTCGCCCGGGATACGTTAAAGTAAAATGATGGCCACCGCATTCTGAAATGGGTCACAATTATATCACCACTGGTTGTAAAACCTGTGTCTTAGTTAGGAAATAGCCTTGCAGGGAAGTATCCCGCTGACACTCCAATTTAAACAAAAAATAAAAAAAACCACGACTTCGGAAAAAATCCTTGATTTGTTGACAATATGCCCATTTAATTTCTCCCAAAACAAACTGACTAATTTCCTCTGATGTTGTCTTTGGTTTTGTCGAATACTTTCCCCATATGATTCACTCTTATTATCATAGTGAAACTTCTAAAAAATTTTGTTAAAAAAAAATGAAAAACTTTTTTTGAACCCTATCTTGCATTTTGAAGGTTTGACGCCCGGGTTTGAGGGGATCGTCTCCCTTGCTATAGATTTTGTGTGTCGAACATCCCCCCCCCTATTATCAAATGAATATAAAGTATTGGTATGTGTGAAGTTTGTTTGTTGTCTCTGGACTCTACTTACACGATTCCAATTGGAGAATGATACCATCATTTTCTACTTTCAGATGCCCCGAGAATAAATTAGTGGGAACCTTAACATAATTTTTTTTTTTTTTGTTTTTTTTTTAATTATTAATAATTTTTATTTAGATCTTTTCGTTTTTTAAATTTCATCGGGATACTATTTTAATCTCCCCCTGGAAAGGCTCTGGTATGAATATCCTTTGTGCTGAATTTGGTTTCAGAGGAACAGGAGGAAAGGGGAAGTAACACAATAGGGAAGCTTTTGGACTTAAGTAGGCGGACTAAGTTTTTATTAGGGAATTTTCGGGATCTTTCCGATACTCATAAATTTCTTCCCACAATGATACCCCACTTATAACGAAAGGAGCGCTGGAAACCTGATCAGATGTAACAGCACCTCTCCTGAATATGTATAAATGCTTTGTTCTCTTGACAACGCGACGGCCTGTCCCTGCACTATCTCGTTCTTGCAAAGGAGGCAGATCCAGATATGTTGAAGATTTATTGATTTCCAAGGTACTGACCCTTCAAGCGTCCTTATGTTTTCGCTGTGCACGAGAATAGGTGATATCAACGTTTCTTTTAAAAAAGTCTTCATCTCATTCTTACGTTTCAAATGTGCTTTCAAAAATCTCTCTCATTCTTACCTTCAAAATTTGCTTTCAAAAATCTATCTCATTCTGACCCTCTTCAAATTTGCTCATTCAACAAATACTCTCTCATTTCTTTACCTTCAAATTGGGGGGGCAGGGAAATCTCCATTTTCTAAAACCTTCCTTTTAAACGGGACCAGAAAGCTTGAGCATATGTTGCCCTGCCGTAAGCTTGCCTTAGTTACAATGTCCATAACTTCACTGTATTAATTCCAGCATCACGTTTTGATTCTGAGATTGTTCTGAATCTGTTTTCTTACAGAAAATGTTGAGGAAGAAAATGAAGCTTGCGCTCTAGTAAGTGCAACAGAGAAAGCTCTCCAGATACGCGATAACCGAGACTCGCTAATTGAAGGAACTGCGAGGTCTGGAGCGGAATTTTTTGCAGCTCGTTCCCTTTCAAGGTTTAGATATTCAAAATGGTAGTTCCCAGCCGGAGCCATATCTAATCGGGAGGAGCGGCAGGGCGTCCGGGTATCAAGACGAGAAAAATAGTCAAGAAGAGAAGATTTGAAGATTGAAGCACGTTTGTAAGGGTCAGTAGGAGAGATTCCAACAAGCTTGGGAAAAGAGGTTGGTTGTCAATCTTACAAAGAGATTTTGTTTCACTAGGTTTGTTTGGAGAGTGTTACTATTTTTTATAGTGGTTCTAAAATGTTATGAGAAATGAATGTTAAACATCAAATATTATTGTGCACAATGAAATTTCTATTTAGAAGGAAGAAACTCTTATTATTATTATTTTTTTTTCAAAATAATATAATATTTATTTTATTTTAGTCCTAATCTTTTGCGTATTATATTTTTAGTTAGGTTGAATCTCATTTTAGCCTTTAAACTCCTAAGTTTATTTCATTCTTAAGTTTATGTCTCTTCAACTTTAACTTTTATATCTAAACTCATTTCATCGAGGATGTTTACCTCCAAGTCTTTTTTTTTTTTTTTTTTTTCAAGAGTTTGTGGTTATATAAAGGCAGAAATAATCACGACTAAAATGAAATGGTAATGTTATTAAACATATTTACAGAAATAAAAAGAACTTTATTTTACTTGACACTTTGTGTGATTGGAACAACATAAGTTATAGAAAAAATAAAAGAAAAAGAAAAACAAATTCCATTATCGATTTATGAAGTTTGTTTTGGATATAAGCTCTAGTGAACTGGCTCCAGACGTTTAGTGATGCTTAGTGCTTTGCGGTTGACACAGAGGAACAAAACAGAGGAAGAATGCATCATCAAACCTAGCCACCATTAAAAAAAAAATGACAATTTTTTGTGGTTCACAGTTCAAACCAAAACAGTAATAAATCCAACTATAGCAGTACAAGCCCGAGTTCACTTGGTTTCAATGCGTGGCGAATCCGATAATTATACAGTTAATAGTGAAGTTGCCCATCACCCGGACCGAATTTTAGTTCCTTCAGAAAAGGACTCATTCTCCATGACATCCAATGCGTTAAAGACATCAAAATCCTTCTTTTTTGCAACAATAAGAGCATCATTCATCAACTGTAACAATGGAGTTTTGGTGGAGACATTGTAATATGAATAAGCGGCCTTCAAAGTTGAGTATGTTTGGTTTCCAAGAATGGATGAAGGAAGAGTGTAAAAGCTGCAGAAGTCAGTGACTTCACGAGTGTATTGACTCTCGACTAAGAAACTGTCTACTACACTCTCCTTGGGAAGAAGCCAATGCTCAAACGTCGGTTTCGTCAAAATCTGGTGCAACAGCAAACTGGCTCATGTAATTTCTAAGCAACCTAGTAACAGCAGGGACATCACGAAGTTCCATCTTCGAAATCCCGGGGTAACCGGTGAATCAGGTAACTGTAAAGTAAAGTTTTATGGTTCGACTCATTGTCATCCTTGCTCCAAGCCTTGAAAACCCAACATCAATGAGCTTCTTTGGGTTTAAAGATCTGTGCCAATATTGGCAAGTTGTTATTGGTGTTGAAGAACAACTCCAGCTGTATAAGCCGCTTGCCATATATTTTCCAGGTGAACCCTCCTTGTAACCTCTTGATCATAACTGGTGCAAGTCTCTTTGATCTAAGCTTCTTATGAACACACAAGAAATTGATCTCTGCCATCTTCACAACATCTTCCGCACCCGGATTCTAGCAGGGACACCACTGATGAAAGCAACCAGCTTCTTGGAAGCCTTAGCACGAACTCCAATATGCCAGCTTGCGAAGTAGCCTGGAGGTCTCAAAGCCCATCCTAGAAATTCCTTGGAATAGTTGAACCTGAACAAGTTTTCATCATCTTCAACATAATTATTCTTCAAGAGATTGTACACCTCGAGACAGGTCTCTTCAGAGTCCATGTCACATGTTGTCCATTCATAGGCACTGGGAAGGTTATAAGGCTCTTGTTTGACCTCAGATAATGGGGTTGGTGGCTCAATTGGCCCTTCAGCCAAACTAGAATCCCCAACGTCCTTGAATTGTCCAACAGGTTGAGTTTCCCAGAATTTGTGTATTTTGCCAATAGACATAGAATCTTGAAGCCTCCGAACCATGTTCCCCAATGAGCTCTCATCCTTGGTAATTTGGCCTGCTTCATTTTCTTGAACTGCGTTTTCCTTGGGATCTCCTGAAGAAGTATTGTTATCGTCCATCTCGACAAAATATTTCAACTGTGACAGTCAATCACAATCGTTGCACTTGATCTGAATTACCTGTCAAACCACAGTTCTTAAAATCCTTCGAAAACACCGATGACATGAACAACACAAATTCCAAAGCCAGAATAGGGTAAGGGGAGTCAAATTAAGAACAGAAAAACAGCACACTAGATAAAAGGAGATTCAGCAGATCCACAAATGCTATTTTTCCATCTCGTCGTCACCATCAGTCGCATGGTGGACGAAACGAAATGAAAGTCAAAAACCAAATAAAGGAAAAGAAGAAAGAGACTAAGTAAGACAGATTAGGAAACAAAACGAGTAATCGGAATGAGAAAAGGAGGAGAAGGAAGAAGAACAATGAAGCACCTGAGTTGTGCGAGAAGCTTGTGGGTAGAGAGCATCAGATCCGGAAGGCAGAGCTGGAATTTGGTCGTGCCCGGAAATGGATATTAGGGTTCTTCCTCGGTTCAAAGTCCAACTCTTTTTCCCCTGCTTTAATACAATGGTTGGCTCCCTCTACCAAATTCGGCATCGGAGATGCCGATGGGCTTTCGTGAACTGCGAGAAGGGCTTTTGTACGTTTCTGCTTTGGGCCTCAATGGAAATAACCATAATTAATAATATTTTAACAAAATAATAATAATAATAATTAATTATTTATGTTTTTTTTTTAAATTACAGTTTACTGATATTTTATTTGTTCTTTCTATTGAAATTTATTTGATTATAAATAGATAATTTTTCCACAGGTGAGGTGAATTAAGCAGACAATGCCTTTTTTAAGCGTTAAAAAACAAAACTCCTGAAATGTATTTCGACAATGATTTCATTTTTTTTTTCGAGTACGAGGTAATTTTGCGGCTCGGATCGACGTAACTTTAAACTGTTCATATCTAATTATTTTTTGAGTACGAGTGTTTATGTGGTTCGGTTTGACTATAAATTTAGATTCGTAGTATAATTGTGATCGAGTACGAATGTTTATGAGGCTTGGAATATCCCATTTTTTTAAATGGATGATTAGTCCCTGTTGTAGTTATCAACAAGCTTTTGCACGATACTATAACACTGTCTCGGGGAATCAGCGTTTGAGCAAAGAAACTGTATGTTGTTTTAAGTCTCGACTATCCAAACTTTCAATTTTAGTAATACCAAAAGGACTGCTGGTAGTAGAGCCTTCAAACTAATCACCGATTTTAAATGGAAAAGTGTTTAAAGCATCTAAAAATTATTGCTCGAGAGAATAAGTAGAAATTATTTGTTCATAATTTAGCTTAAATTTGTATTTGATAAGTAATTTAATACAAATTTAAGAATAATTAAACTAATAATAATAATTATTATTATTATTATTATATATATATTTTTTTGGTAGCCTTTCTTATAGACTTGGGTGAAATTAGAGGGGAAAAAATCAGTAAAAACAATTTTCTGCGAACGATATGTCGTTTGTTACTTGCTATCCTATCGTTTACCAGAAAACGACACGACAGCTTTCAAGCCAATGCATTCATTGCCTTCACGATCCTGGCAGCCAATTGCTTCGGTAAGTTCCTCCGGCGAGCCGTCGAAGGGCGTCTTCTGATTGTCTGACGCAATTTTTAGCTCTAACGCCGCTGCAACAGAGTTCATAGCTTCGCCATTGTCGTTTTAAGCTAACATTTGAGAGGCTGGAAAAGGAGCCATAGCAAGCGGTCGTAAAATGTTAGGGGACGCGACGAATTGGGACGAGGATGCCTACAGAGAGAGTCTATACAAAGAGAGAGAGGTACAAACTCGGACGGTGTTCAGAACTGCGTGGGCGCCGTCTTTAAGTGGTTGCCCTGAGTCCATCGTGGTCGCCTCCAGTGATGGATCCATTGCCTCTTATTCTATCGCTTCCTGCATCTCTAAGCTGGTAATCTTTCTTATTTTCGGTATTGATATTGATTTTGTTGTTTGTTGTTTGTTTTTTGCTTATTCAATCAGAATCTGAAGGGCGTGGAATAGTGAACCTTAAGGGAGGTTGTTCGAGGGCTTCTTTGTTTAGACTGAACTAATAGGATTGCCAAAGGGCGGGGTAGAAATACCGAATTCCCAAGCCAAAGAAGGCTACGGGATGCTCTTCTAAATGATAGAAAGAGAATTGAAAAGGCTATGAATGATGATTACAGAAAGGATCATAAAGAGTGAATAATCTAATAGGAGTTACTAGAATAAGATTGTCCAAAAGACTTCTTCAAGTGGCTCCAGAGGCAATTGTGTGTTATAATCCGCAAATGGCTACAAAAGGCGCTAGCTAGTTGCAATGAAAGGATCTAATTCTTCTTGAGCATCGAGAGGGGGAGAGAGGAGGCCCCTCATATCCTAGAAAAGAGCTGCGTGCCACTTAAAATTTAGAAGCATGAAGTTCCAAATTTTATTGTCGAAGCGATAAGTAGGAAGGGTGGCCATTCGACCCATGAGCGCATTTACAAATGCAACACCTACCATGGGAGAGGGAACGCGAAAGAAATCTCCTTTGAATCTTATTGTGAACGTTGATGCCTTTGTGAATTGTGATCAAGCTCTCTTAAGAAGAATTCGAGGTATTAAAGATATCTAGGCCTCCAAATAGTATATCGAAGGCGAAGAGCCAGTGGAGCTCAATTAAAAGCAGGTATTTGAGTAAAAAAAACTTATGAGAGAAATCTGATAAGGATCGACTGCCACATCCATTTCTCAATATCATTGGTGAAAGAGAAATTCAACAAAAGGCTGGTAGCATTGGTCCCATGTTCCAAAAATTGTTTTCTAAAATTGAGATCCCAATTGAGAGAAATTGGGTTCCAAGCTTCTTTGATGGGCACACTTTCCTTACACAAAAGGGAGAAAAGTCTGGGGAAAACCAAATAAAGAGGGTCAGAACCAGCCCAATAATTCCTCACGAGCTAGTATGCATAACATTGCTAACTGAGCATTTGGTTCTAAAGGAGATCAAATCTTTGAGAGCATAAATAGCACACTGTGGACCTATTTGGAAGAGTGAAGATAGAACCCGACCTATGGACATCTAAAGTGATGCCATACTTGGCCATAATGAGCTTCCTCCAAAGAGCTTCATTGCTTTCACGCTCGTTTCTTGTGCATGATGGAGATATTGATGAAGTTATAAACGATGAATCAAATTCTTTAGGAATTAGGATTCTAGGATTCAAATTCTTTCCGTTTCCAAGATTAAAACTTCATTGAAAGAAGTGGTTTGTTTTATGACCACATTAGTCCTACCATTTCAGAGTTTTATCATGAGTTGTAGAATACTTGCCACTTCTTACAATTGATTGATTTAAACAGAATATTCAACTACAGAAGCAAAATAAGTTTACTTTATGGTGTTCAGTGCTTGTGCCCCTGAAAAGTTCCTCTTTCTTCTTGATTGTGGTGTGCGTCTTTTTCTTTATAGTTTAGTACTTTGAATTCTTAACCTGATTACACCTCTGTTTCATGCCTATTTCAGCATTCTGGTTATGGCAATACTAAAAGGCAAGTACATTTTATCTTGGTCTCAATTTATCTTAAAATTTGGGGCTGCAAACTCGTACTTATTGTTTACGTTGTGCCTTACTCTAGTTTGCTGGCAGCAGAGCCTCATTGCTTTCTACAAGGGCACGATGGACCCACATATGATGTTAAATTTTTTGATGCTGGCGACAATACTTTATTACTGAGGTTTCTCTCAACCCCAGTACTATATCGTTAATTGCATTTGTCGTCCCATCGTAATTATCTCAATGCTGATTCGAAAGTTAATTTGAATATTTATCCATGTATGTACGAATATGTATATGTAGGTAAAATTATAGTTGGGTGCAGAACCAGTTTAATGCTACTTTTTAGAAAATTAGACCCAATTGAAGATTAATTCTGTTGAGACTGAATGGTTATCAGATCTTTTGTATATTAATCTTCCACAGGCTGCACTCATAGTTTTCCTGAATTAATTGACTTGTACTTGTTTGAGCTTCCACAACTGCCTTAATGCTTTTGATTATTTATTGCATTTGCATTCATTGAAAAGTAAAGATATACCTACAACCTGTAAAATCAACTTAAACGGCAAGATGAACATGTTTTGAAATATCTGACTAGTTGTGCACAACATTTTTAGCTGCGGGGATGATGGTCACATTCGAGGATGGAGGTGGAACGAATGCACAGATATAGAGGTGCCTATATATTTGCAAGGTAATAGTCTATAGACGTATTATCTGTAGTAGTAGTAGTGGTAGTAGTGTAGGTTTCATGACCCCGTGAGTAAGGGCTGGCTTTTCATGTGCCTTAGTTTTCTTTGGCTATTTGAACATTCTCTTTTCTTGTTGCTTTCTCATTCATTTAAAATTTTTGTTTTGACTTGTGTATCGTTTTATTTTTCAATTGTTTTAATAACTTCATTCCTTTCTTTTTATTCCAGGTAGTCATATTGAGCCTGTAATGGACCTGATGAATCCTCAATACAAGTAGGTTATCGAAATATTTTGTATTCGTTTCTTATTTTTCTTTAGCATTCTTTGGTGAATCTTCCAAGTGATTAGGTTGTCAAAAAGATATATAAAGAATCCACCCAGAGGACATATTTTGTACGTAGTTACCAAAGAAAGTCAAAGCGTAAGGGCTTATCATCAAAACCTCTAGCATTCCTTTCCTTCGACAAGTGCCATAAAAGTGCTCTAGAGGCACAACTGCCCATTACCTTAGATTTTCCTTTCAAATTCCAAGCATAAAGCTCTTCCATGAGCCAATCGTTCACCATTTCAGGGAGGCAAAAAGAAATACTCAACGCACCGGCTATGTTGTTCCATGAACAATATGCAAAATCACGATGGAGGATTAAGTGATTTAAGAGACTCCCCCTCGTTTAAACATAACCTACAACCCGAAGGTGAAAGATACCGTCTCCTAAACTTTCTTTGCAATCTATCATCAATGTTTAGGCCCCTGAACGGTGAGGACTGCAGGATGACTTCTACTTCTTAGGACTTTGATGCTTCCAAACCATGGTAGTCAGAACCATATTTGCTTTAGTAGGCCAAGAATAGGGATTTTTGGAGTGCCGACTTGCCAGAATAGCCACCTGATCCCTCAAGGGACCAAAGGATTCTATCTACTCCATTCCCCAACTACACCAAATTATACTTCTTCGCAAGAGCCACTCAACTATAAAGCTCTTTATCAAAAAAAGACCGATTCTAAAACCCAAAATTCCAAGCCTGATTATCATTGTCCCAACACTAAAAAGTCGAGCCTTCTTTTTTTTATTGGAAACCACAAAAAAGATCATAAAAGCTCGCCTTCAATGGAATTTGATCAACCTAGGTGTCTTCACACAATCAAATATTTTTCCCACAACTAGCAATAAACCTGCAACTTTTAGATAGATAGATAGATAGATATTCTATTGTCAACAGTAAATTTATGGATCTTTTGTGATCTTGCACAGCACACGACCTCTAATTGGAGTAACCAATACTTTTTTTTTTTTTTTTTTTGTAATATTAAAATCTGAACTTCAATATATTGTTATTGATATTATACAAAAAGGAAAACCACTGGTTTGACCTGGATTTTATGTTTCATGATATATATATATCTATATATCTATATGTATATATATCTATATTTCTGTATATATATATAGACACACACACACACACACACACACACACACACAACTTTCAAGCATTGTCTTTTTGACATCTCAATTAGAACTTTAAAAAATTATGTAATCATCTATAATCTATTGACTATTAGTTCAGCAGCCATTCTTTTAAAAATGGTCAACATATAATGCAAGGATGCTTTATTCTTTTCTATAGATTTTATGACAACTTTATATTTGTCTATATCAGATTTATAAAATCAAGTTGAGGTTAGAATAGATATGTATTTTTTTCCCCTTTGTGCATGTGATTATCTCTCTAATACTCTTATTCTTTTATATGTATCCATTGCTTTCTTCTAGAGGTCCTTGGGGTGCTCTTTCTCCAATCCCTGAAAATAATGCAATTGCTACCAATGCGCAGGTTAATAAAACTTTATTTCCCCCTCTTATTCTATACTTTACATTAAGATTAAAAAAAAAGTGTAGGAAGAAGAAGGAACAGATGAGGTAATATCTTATTTTATTTTACAGAGTGGATCCATTTTTTCTGCTGCTGGAGATTCTTGTGCGTATTGTTGGGATTTGGTATGTGTATTTTAAGCTGGATGGTGCAGTCAACAGTAAATTTTTTTCTGGCACTCAGATCTTTGTTACAGCTAAGAATTAAGTTCCTTCTAACACTTGCTTAGTTTCTGGCTTCTTGGATTTAAAATTTTCAGGAGAGCAGTAAAATTAAGATGGTGTTTAAGGGGCACTCTGACTACTTGCACTGTATAGTTGCCCGAAACACTGTCAATCAAGTACGTTTTTCCTTCTTTTGCTTGGTTATATAATAGATTTTTTATCTTGAACTTGATTTCACCTTAATGAATTGGGGGTCTATTGCTGTGTCTGCCTGTTTTCTCTTTGAATAATAGCTAGGTATGCAAGTGGTAAAGTATGACATTTTCCTATACATCAATGGAAAGCATGAAATTTTTTTGAGACTTACTATTAATTATTATGGCTCCATTTGGTTAAGCTTTTGTTTTTGTTTAATGTTTTGAAACATGTGATAATCATTGGCTTTCTGAACTGTACTTTTCATGTATTTCCACCTTATTATTTTCACCCCTTGAATTCCAGATCATAACTGGTTCAGAAGATGGTACAGCACGAATATGGGGTAGGGAAACTACTTCTTTCTTTATACCCACACACACACAAACACACACACACACACACACACACACATATTGACCTCAAGCAGAAGGTCGTGAATCAACATTAGTCATTTTTCTACATGCACTTGTGTCATGTTTATTGTTAAATGCTATTATAACAACCATAGTCCATAAATTTGTTGAGCGAGAACATAGTTTAGCACAGTGGTTAAAACTTCTCAAGGAGAACACGGGTTTGAATTCTCTTTGATTGTCTGGCATCAATCAATTTGTAGTTTCTACTTTCTAACTTGTTAAATTTAAGTCGGTACATTTTTTGGTATAAATATAGAAATTGTAAGAGCAAAAATTTGTATCTTATACGTGTCTTTAAAAAATTGTATTTTTATACATGTTTATACTATCAAACAAGATTGCAAGGCTGGAAAGTGCATTCAAGTAATCGACCCAGCGAAGGATAATAAGAAGCAGAAAGGGAACTTTTCTTGTGTTAGATGCATTGCTCTTGATGCAAGTGAAAGCTGGTTGGTAAGTATTCACTCGATGATCTGGATATTCCCTCTTTTTCTTGTATTGTCTATAATTGGTGTTTGCTTATAGATTTGAATATGGGTTTTTGCACCGCTGTTGTCTTATTTTTATTGTTTGGCCTGTTTTCTATTCTTCATCATTCTTAATGAAAACATTTTTTCTTCTTGAAGGAAAATATTTTTGATAATGGTTTTTGTATTATAATGTTGTGTCTCCCGTTTTTTTTTTTTTTTTTTTTTTTAAAACTTTGTTGTTTGAATCCACATTTAGATTCCAATTATTCTACCTTTTCAGATTTTCCTTCAAAAGGAACGTCCTAATGACACAGTCCAATATCCCGTCGAACGAGACCATCTATCTGCTTAGCGATTCGATCTCATTTGTCTGTTGATTCTTGCTAGAGTAAACGCCTCCATGCCGATCTTCAAACCAGAGATCTTTTCGAGCAAATACTTCATTTTCAACAACTTGAAAAGCTTTCTCTCTTTAGCAACAATATAAAAGAGATTCAGCAAATGCAAGTGGCTTATATTTATTTTGTTTCTCCAGCTAACCTCTAAACTCACCAGTTGCAAATAACTAATAGAAAAGGAAGATAACTGACCTTACCTTTGCCTCTATTTTCTTATCCTTCCGTTGGTTTTCCATTCAAGAAGTAAATGTCAACTCACAAGCTACGTGCCTTTTATAAATCAATCTTCAACTGCCAGCCCTTAGAAATTCTCCATTCACCAACACTCCCAGACTCATTTTCTTACTGTAATAACTCTTTACATGTGGACTTTGGATATATTGTGTACACACTAGTTACCTAGCTAACTGGTCAGAAACCAAACAAATGAAATTTTCGTTGATACACAAATTAGGGATCCCATCCTGAAAAACTGCTTGGTTCAACTTTGAGCATGGCACTTGTAATAATGTTCCAACTTTTTTTATTTAAATTTCAGTTCTATGCAAAATAGATGAAAAAACTTTTATAGATGTAAGGTTGACTGACTATCTTTTGCTGAGAATATATCTCTTGCTGTATTGATGGGTACAATGGAGTGATATTCATCTGCTGTATTTTATTTTAGGCCTGTGCTGATGGTCGGAGTTTTTCAGTTTGGAACCTTCCGGCTTCAGATTTCATTTCAAGAACTTTGACCCGTTCTTCAATGCAGGATATGGTTTTTCTGTGATAATCAAGTGAGTGATTCTCCTTCTTGAACTGATAGTTTCTTTAATTGATTGGCAGTTCGTCCCTAGCCTGCAAGTTGATGTTGTTCAGAAGTTTATCCTCAGGATTTCATCTTTCATTAGATGATTAGACACGAGAAACATATATAGACTTCCAAGGTTCTAGAAATTAGGCCAGGAGTTTGGTATAATTTAATGTAACAGATAAGTCATTTGGTATAATTTAATGTAACAGATAAGTCATTTGGTATAATTATTGTTGATATACAAGTTAAGAAATACGACAGGAGCATAGCCAGGAGTTTCTAGAAATTAGGCCCCGTGAATATATCAAAGTCTGTCATCTTAATAGCTCGTGTTAGATCGGATTTTCTGGCACCATTTTTTATGTTAATTGTTGCTTTTCCATGTGCAGATACTAGGCGTTGGAGCAGAACCATTACTAACTCGATTCGACATACATGGATCAATTCTCTCAGAAATACAATGTGCCCCTCAATCCGCTTTTTTTTTCTGTCGCTGTGCATCCATCTGGCGTATGTTCAACTTATAATTCCTTTTGTCCTTTGGTTTCCTGTCAGCCTTCTCTTTGGAACTTCTTCATTTCTCTCCATTATAGGAAGATTAGAGATTACCAATTCCTCTTAGTCAATTATTGGGTCTTGAAGCCATGGAATTTTTTTATACATATGTTTTCAAAAAACTTGTTTTTTGTTTAGGAAATTTGGCTAGTAATCCAAATGATTATCAAAAAAACCTTGTTCACTTTAGTTTTTTTATGCATCTTATAATCTTATACCAATGAGCAACTTATTCAGTCATGCCACAATCTGTTCATATTTCATTCTTAAATCTTAGTGAATCACGCCATAAACTGTATGTCGGTTCACATATCAGCTTATCGGATGCATATCTTCCTTAGGCTTTCATCCAATCTTTAAATAGAACTCCTGTGGGGATAAATTGAATTCAAGCAACTTATAAAATGATGCATATAAAATGATATTGTGCTTCATTTCTCTATGCTTCTCTCACTCTTGGATGGTTTATTTGTCCATTCAGGTCGCAGCAGTTGGAGGCTATGGTGGTCTCGTGGACGTTATCTCACAGTTTGGAAGCCATTTATGTACATTCTGCTGTCAATACAGATGAATCTCTATATATATATTGCGTTGCTTCACCGCAGGAGTTGAGGATGTGTGGAAAATTTGGAGGTGCCTGTATTTGCTTCATGATTTCCCTGTCAAGGGGCTGCAATCCAGAAACTTTCTTCTTGTGGGATGTAGGTAATTAATCTCTAACTTCCATTATGAAGTTCTTGTCCTTAGTTTTTTTTTCAAGAAAGATGCACTGTTAGCCGTTCATCAGTTTTTGATATTTTTAGATTTGACAAAAATATTTGTACTCTTTGATTTGTTTTGTAACGAAATTGATTCCCGCTCGAGGATTTTTTTAGTCTAAGAGATGTTAGAAACGTGGAGTGTTCACAACTTCATAATTTTCAACAAAAAAGACAGATATTTGAATTATCATTCTTATAAGTGGTTGATTTTTTTTGTAATAGCCACCGATTATATGATAATTAGTATAAACATCGAAGATTTGAATAGAGATGACTGACAAATGGATTCTTTTTATTGAGTACGAAACAAGAAGTAAAACGATTGGAGGCGGAGATTCGCCCAATTCAATCGACTTTTAGGATAACAATAAAGCAAACTGATTTGCTTTGATCTAGGAAAAAGCTCGGTAAACCACCAACCCCAGATAATCGTTTGTGAGACAATGTGGTCATAGAAAAAATTCCTTATAGCTAATGTATATAAATTGAATTGGTTTGTGGTACGAGCATGAAAATATAGTTTAATGGTTAAGATATACGCATAACTCTAACTTGTTATTCAAAATCTACCGAGAAACCAAAAAAAAAAAAAAAAAAAAAAAAAAAAAAAAAACACATTTTGAACAAAATTTTAATTTTCATTCATTCAAAAAAAGATAATAATAATAATAAATTGGTAGGGTAACAAATGGAACCTGTTCTTCTCAAAATTTTATTTGGGTTCAGAATCTTTCAGATCAAAACCCTAAAAGGAAAAAATGGTTATGTATATATATATCAAAGAAGACAAAAAACTGCGTAAAAATTTGGGGACTTGGAGTCTGGTCAACTATGAACTTTCGGCTCCTTGATGACCTTTAATTGGGGGAATCCGCTTCCAATTTCTCTCTAATCGCTAACCAGACAATCGCTACCAGCCGTCGCAACCTCAAATCTCCACTGCCCACGGACGAGGGTTACGTTTCTTTTTCCTCCTTTGAGAAAAGTCATAAAAGGCGTTTCGATTCGAGCTCCACTGTTGCAAAAGTTGCACATGAAGGTAAATTTTCGGACTATCCCTTGTGAGAGAGTTCCTCGAGTGTATCGTAGCTCAAATTCTCGGATCCTGTATCTTGACAATGGAGGATTTCAAATCCAACTCCTATGTGGATGGAAGAATGCAGATTGAGAACTACTATGGAAACGAATCAAGAGGAGGACCGAACGGTTCCGGCGGAATGGGTATGCAAGATTTTCGTTGTTACAGTGCGTTCCCGTAAATGCTTCGTCTGCGAATCCAACTCAGATGGGGAATGATTTGAAGCTCAAGAAAGGGAAATCGACGAATGGATTCTCGTCGAAGAGCTGGAGTTTCAACCCGATCCGGAGATGCAGAGAAAGAGGAGGGTTGCTAGCTACAAGGTTTTATACTGTGGAAGGCAAAGTCAAAGGGTCTTTTAGAAAGAGCTTCAGGTGGCTCAAGGAAAGATGCTCTCGAATGGTCTTTGGATGGTAACGATCGGCTTAAATTGGTACCAAGCTTTTTTTTTTTCCACTCTACGTTTTTGTTTAATTAGCTATTAGTTCTGAAATCCAAGAATCTGTTTCTTGATGTTATTATGAATCTCTTTGAATGTGTAACTATTGTTGGAAGTACCAGATTTTTTTTTTTTTTTTTCTTTTCTTTTCTTTTCTCTAATGAATTGGAGATCATGGCTTTTTTATGAGTAGATATGGATTGGTTTGTGTTTCCCTTGCTGAAACTTAATTCAGTTATAGAAGAGCCTTAGAATAGACTCCATTCTTGGGGAAAGAACTGTTGGCTTGTCTGCTTACAATAGGACTTGTCTTCTCTAATGTTTCAAACTTGAGGATCTCTGGTTTTTTGTGCTTACCAAGAATTTACATCTTTGAAGCTTCCATGATGGGTCTGATAGTAATTTTGCTGTAAAGTATGAAACAATTTGCTGTAAAGACATGCCTCTCTTTTGTTTTTTGTTGTCATTCTCTCTTTCCTTTTCACTTGTATGTAAAAATGCCTTGGGTGTGTAAAAATGAGAGGGGAAACAATGCCCTCATCTTCATTAAGACTTACTAGCAACTAAAGTTATCTATGTGTTTAGCCTCGGGTAATGGCTCAAAAAACCCACCGCTAGCAGATATTGTCCTCTTTGGGCTTTTCCTTCTAGGTTTTCCCTCAAGGTTTTTAAAACGCGTGTGTTAGGGGAGAGGTTTTTCCACTAAAGAATATTTTGTTCCCCTCTCCAACCGATGTAGGGGGGATCTCACATACCTTCTCTGTGTAAAACTTGTTTGCTGAAGAATGATATCACTGGCCCTTTTATTTGAGCTTTGGATCCCTTGCTGTGGCTCCTCATCATTCACAAACTTGTTTATCATCTCCATGTCTTTAGCTCCAACCACTCCCTTTTAGTTGAGAAATTATTGGGGGAGACTACCACAGTGTGGTTGTGAATTTGGCAAAAAAAGTTATGTAATGAAGATACTAAAAAAAAAAAAAGTCTTCAAATTTGTATCTAGAGGTCACTCGAACACATGCGAATTTTTGAATCAGCATCCAATTGTAGCAACTTCATTGAATAACTTTTCATGTTAGTTTGGTTGGTTTTTATTTTTTGACACTTCATTACCATCAAATATACATTGAAGATCCTTGTCCTTGTTCGGCCCAACTTTCAGGGCACCTTGGCTAATGTAACGCCATGTAGCATGACCCAACAACATTAGACGTAGAATGGAAGGTATCTTTTTCGAGAGCATGTCTTAACTTAAAAGATATCAAAAGAAAAAACTTATAAGATATTTGATATGTTGGTGGAACATATAGACCATTTTTTTTTTTAGATTTTCTTTATGAGCTCTTTAATTGGCCTCTTTTTTAGATTTGCTGTTTTCATGATAATTTTATATTTCATACGAATCAAGAATCTTATCTTTATTCTGAGAATATATCCTTGTGATCGTTGAGAACTAAAGACTCTTTTTGATGTTGCATCAATATTTTTCTTCGTGTTTTTTTTAAAAGACTCCTTTTGTGTTCCGAACTTTCAGGCACCTCGACTAATCTAACGTCGTAGTAGCATGATCCAACGACATTAGAGGTAGAAAACTTATAGGAACATTTAGATTTCTTTATGATCTCTTTTAATTTGTCTCTTTTGCTGTTTACGTGAGAATTTTACTCTTTTCGTACGAAATTAAGAATCTTATCTTTATTTCGAGAATATATCTACGAGATCACTGAGAATTAAAGTCTCTTTTTTGTGAGACTAAAATTTGCTTCCTTTTCTGGGATTTTTGCTCACAGCATCATGTTTTGCATCAAATATTTTTTATTCGTGTTTAGCTGTTTCTTAGTGTTTTTTATTGCCCAGACTGACAAGAATAATCTTACTGTTTTTTAGTCCGCAGAAAGATTTATCTGCTGCCATACTTTTTCTATCAGTTTGAAGGGCAAATAAATTAAATTATCAATTTCTTATTCTATTATCTTTTGTTAGACGAACCCGACCCTCCACAATGGTATGAATATTGTCCACTTTGATCATAAGCTCTCATGTTTTTTTTGTTTTGGGCTTCCCCAAAAAAAGTCCTCACACCAATGGAGAGAGTATTCTTTGTTTTATAAACTCATGATCATTCCCTAAATTAAGAAGCCGATGTGGGGACTTTCATCATCTAAACACCTCCCCTCGAATAAAGTGCGCCTCCCCTAATCGAGGCTCGACTCCTTTGGAGTCTTAGTTATTTTTTTACTGCCTTCGAGGAGGCTCGACTCCTCTTTCTTTGAAAGTCCTTTGTGTTTTTTGATGATTTACCAATCTATTGGCACGACTAAGTTTAGGCATGGCTCTGATACCATGTTAGACGAACACGACTCTCTACAATGGTATGATATTGTCCACTTTTGAGCATAAAGCTCTCATGACTTTGTTTTGGCTTCCCCAGAATTGTTCTTCCATCAATAGAGAGGTATTCTCTGTTTTTTAATAAACATTATTTCCTAAATTAGCTGATGTGGACGTTCATCATATAACAATCTAACCATCTTGGATTGTTTAATTATGAAAAATTGCCATAAAAATTTTCACTGTTTTCTAAATTTGTGATATTTATTATTGATATTTATATAATTTATTTTTTACAATGAGTTGTCGTATATAGAGATAATTATGTAACCTAAAATATTACATAATTAAGTCACCATTGAATTAATAAATAAACTTTAATGGTGACTTAATTTGATAATTTAACCTCTAATATTTTTTTCACTATCTTTTTTCATTTTTTTTTATTTAGAAAAAATCATATATAGGTTTAGTAATATAAGGTTTTTCGTTTTTAAAGAAGTATTTAAACCTTTTAACTTTTTTATTGAACTAAAATAAAATTAAAAAATTATTAAATGCATTGTAAAAACGTGAATTTAAATAAATAAAAAATTCATAATTTCCTTTAAACTTTATTATTTATAAAAGAAGGATTGTTTTGCAAAATTAGCCCCTCTTTACAAAAATTGAAAGAATATAAATTAAAAAAAAAAAATTAAGTAAAAAGAAAAACAAAAAGGAATCAAAAAATTGGGTTTTAAGCAACTTCCACCTATTGTTGGGCCCAGATAGCAAAACTATAACCAACCCCAATTTTTGGGCTTAACTTGCTGCAGAGATTGGAGTTTCTTGGGCTTGGGGTGGCCCATTAAAGTCAGCCTTGGTGAGAGCCTAATCTTTGGGCTTGGACGTGGAGATGGAATGGGCCCATAATTAACCAACGGCCCAGAGCCCACTCGAGGCGAACCCAAGTTTTTTCACATGTTCCAGTGCTCGACGTGTGTAGCTCGGCTGGTTAGTCCCGGACGCATCCAATCCTAGGGCCAGCTCCTGTCGATCATTTACCACGACAACCGTTTCGGACGGATTTAGTGATTTCGTCGCCACCGCCGTCGCTTTCATCCGTTCTTTTCCGCCACCGGCGGGCACGGCTGCTTCCTCCTCTTCTCTACTGGAAATCAACGGCAAGTGATGATTTGGACCTCCATCCAATGGCCGTAGATTTGAAGGAACCCTCGCGTTGATTGCGGCTTCTTGTTCTTCATCGATGGCTTTGTCTTGAACCTGTCAATCGTCAATCGCACACATCTGGGGGAAGGTATAGAAAACCAATGTAAGCACATTACAATTTTCTCTCATTTGATATGAAATTAAGTTCGATTGCAATCGGAATTTTACGTTAACGTCGGTGAGAATTCACTTCGTTTTCTTTAGGAGGAAACTGAAGGAATTCTTGGAAATTATCTTCTGTGGGTGATTAATGCCCACTGTACGGCCAAATCGCCTATAAAACAAAGCGCATTATAAATCCCTATTTCAATTTAGAAGAAGAATTAAGATAGGAATCGGTGGATTCTGATTTGGCGTACCTGAATGACGCCGTCGTGTGCCCACTAATCGGCCGGCCGGCGGTGGGTGGCGGCGCCGGAAGAGGAAACTAGAATGCTGAAAATAACCCCTTTCTTAACTTTTGGCAAAACGTATAGAGAATCTGGTAGTGCTCAAAACAAAAATATCCCACTTAGTGCCTTCTTGAGTTTCCACTATGGATTCCACTCTAGCTTGTTAAACAGTCTCCATTTTGCACAACACTACTTCGTAGGCTTCTCTTCTTTTTCTGAGAAGCAAAAAATTAAGATTGAAAGCCTTGTTAGAAGAAGCAAAAAATCAAAATGGAAATGTGATGGTGGTGGAGAAAAGAAAACACTGACTGGGCCTAAAATATTTGATGCATCTGCTTTTGCAGAGTCGTTCTTGGGCACTTCTAACCAGGCTTAATTCCTTGCCGTACTTTCCGATATCCAGGAGCCGCGTTTCGCGTTTTAATGGGGTTTGGGAACGATTTGAATCCGGTAATTTTCTTAGACATGGGTTTAGCAATTTTGAAGTGGGGTGTTCTTCAATTTTTCTGAGTACTCAAACTTAGCTTACCAGTAAAAGAAAAAAGGGCTGATTGCTTCCGCTCACGAACATACGTCGTAGTATAAGTGTAGATTGTGGCCATAAGCGATGGGAAACTAGGGCCGTATCTATCACAATCCTGTAAACGAAATACCCAAAGGCGCCATTTGAGGTTTTTGAATACTTTATAAGCCTAAAATCACCTGAAAAGGAGCGAGCAGAGCTATATGCAGCGCGTTAGAAATTTACTGAATTTTTTTTTGCTATACAGCTTACAAAGGCCCAGGTGCTGCAAGGAGCAAGTGCTTAGGAAGCCTTTTACGTTACCTTTTGCGCTCGAAAAACCGCTCTCCATACCTTGGGCACTGGCCCTACCTGCGGGGGGGTATATCTAGGCCCGCTCTAAGCCCACCGCGAGGGGAGACGAGCGCGTTTCCGGGTTCTTAACTCAATGTTACATTCAAAAAAAAACGAAAACATGAAGCCCCCTTCGTCTTACCAAAATTAGCAAAAGTCCAAATCGCCCTTCCACCCATTAATTTCTTGCAACAACCACCGCCGCAGCAATGAAAAAGGAAAGAAAAAGGCAGGTGTTTCTATTCTTAGATTTTTTTTTTACTGCAACTTTTGTAAACCTTTTGCAGGGCTTCACTGCTGGCCGCCAATATACCCATGCTCAGTCACTGGTTTTTTTTTTTTTTTTTTCTGGCGAGGAGTACAAAAATCGTCTTTTTTTTGGCTCCGCCGCGCAGAGCCGGCGAACTAGCTGGAGCGTCGAGTCGGCCGCCCCCCCCCGTGTGCCGCCCTTTACCCTGCAATCCCCCCGCCATTTTCCCCGAGAGGGAAAAAAAACAGACGAAAAAACTGAAAATCCCCCGTATTACTCACAACCAGCGATATTAAAATGGAAAGATTCGTTTCAAGAATCACTCTCTCTGGTTTATTCCCTTTCAGACTGTTGGGTTTGCTTCTCGTTGCTCTGTTTGTGATGGGTTCTTGATCAGTAATTTTAAAGCTGTTAGATTTCAAAGCCAGGGATCTTTCTCCATTAGAGAAACTCTGAGCTTTGCAGAGGATTACAAGCCCCTGATCTATAATTCCCTTCCAGGATGACATTAGGAGTGACAGGGATAACCCCATGAATCAAAACCCAGAAGTTCAATCGATCAAAATCGAAACAGGGTAGGTTTCTTCTTGAAGGTGATTATGGAACAAGATGGAATTATGAATCGAAATGGGTTCTTGAGCTCTGTTTTTATAGTGCACGAAAAACAGAGCAAGAACTGAAGCTTTGAAAAATTGAATGGCGTGTCAAAAACAGGGAAGGTAAAATCAAAACCACGAGTTTGATTTTATTTGATTCATTCAAAGTTCAAACCTTTTTAAGCTTTGAATCTTTGTGTTCTTTGATCTTTTATCTTTTGATTCAAAGAAGCTTAAAAACCATTTTTTTATAATTATTTTACAAAGTATAGGTTTTATTAAATTTTATTAATTTTATTATCATATGGTTTAAAAATTTTAATTTCAATCTCGATCTTCTATACATAAATCATATTAATTTTTTCATTTATTCGAAAAGCTAATTTAATGTTTTCATAATTTCACGTGTCAATAAGTACATGGTTGAGTTCTAATCTTAATTTATATACATTTGACTTATATAATTTAAATATATCTCATTAATTAAAATAAATTAGTGACTATTTAATCTCAAGTGTAGTAAATAATTGGTTTAGTGTATTAAATAATTGGTTAGTTGTGGTATGTGGTCGTTTTCTCTTTTTAATATTCTTGTAATAAATATTTAATAATTACAAAGACAGCACAAATTAAATTATTCTACTTCATATTATTTTTATGACCAAAAACTCATTAAAAAAACATTTGACTTTCAACTACCATAGGGGCATTAAAAAAATATATTCAAAACCTATGGTCTCCAAATATTGAAACGGTACTTAGGTAATTATCATTGATTTAAAAATTATTAGAAATGCCTTCCATATCCAATTCCCTTTAATACAAAAAAAAATTTTTACGAATTTATTAAATCTTATTTTAAAAAAATAATTAAAGTTAGTCTCTTAACTCAAAAAAAGTATAATACATAAAAATAAATGTATTATAAAATCAATAAAATTAGCATTTTTTTTGTTCGTTTATGCAAAAAACTATCTACAAAAAATTATAAAATTTTGAAAAATATGGATGCAAATAAAAACCTTGGATATCAACGGAAAAGATGTATGAGGTTATAGTGAAATTATATCAAGCAAAAGTTGTCTAATAAAAAAAAACCCGGTTACATCTTTATTTAATAAACTTAAAAGCTAACATTACTTTTTTACAAAAAATGTTAAAAAAAATTATGATATGAATAAAAAATAAAAAAAACTTTGGAAAAAAATATTTTTGGTCTGTTGCGTTCGCCACGATGACATTGAAAGTACCACATAGGACTAAAAATTTAAGGGAATTATCATGCGTTTATTTAAAAACAAAGAATTATCACTCTCTCCATTAATAATGAGAGGGATAAAAGGGGGGAAAATTTTTTTTTCGATTATAAAAACAAAAGTAGGAAAATTAAATCATATCATAATGTGTTTTTACGAGGCGGTTTCTTAGGGAGCTAATAAATTATTTAATGTAATAAAAAAAAATTACTGTCGTGCGTAAGATGCTGCGTGTGTATATATATATATATTATAGGTCCACGTTGTGTTTTGAATTGAAAATAAAAAAGAAAATAAATAAAGAATAAAAAAAAGGAAAAAAAAAGTGATGTAAACGGTAGACTAGTAGGTCCAAAGCCGTTAGCTGTTACGGCGTCCGTAAATCAGAATAAACAGATTTTACAGGAAAATTAAAAAGGAACCGCGTGGCTTTCCCCTCTCTCTCTCTCTCTCTCTCTATCTCTCTGTCTCTCCAACAGCTGTCGGTAGTTTGACCTTGACTTTTCATTCTAAAACGACACGTCGTATGTTTTCACATCGCCGTACTTATCCAAACAGCCGATTATAGACAACACACAGATCCATCCATCATAAATTTTACATTTACTTTTGGATATTTAAAATATATTTCAAATGAGTTATTTCTTCTCATTTTTTCAATAAATATTATCGTTGTCATAAATAGTCATTTAAATAATATTGCGTTACATGATATTAATTTTCAATATTTAATACTTATTCTTATTTTTAAATTTTTTTGATATTATAAAATTTTTAGCGTTATAGTTGAGTTTATTTTATTTTAATTTTCCACTTTCTTCATGCGCTTCTTGTTGAAATATGTTTAGAATGTCAACTGTCTCGATCTAATAAATTATATTATCTCGTTCTTAAATATTTACGGATGATTCAAATAAGTTGGACTATAAAACGAGTCAACCCAATCAAACCCAATCTAATACTATACTTTAGTTTAACGATGAACTCATGTTTTAAAAAAAAAAATAAAAATGTTTTTGGTGACTTTAGCGCTAATAGATGTTAATGACCTGTGGTCGATTTATAAATGTTTGATATTTAAATTTATTGAGCATTTACCTGAAAAAAAAAACTAATATAGCAAAATAATTAGATAAAAGAGCTTCATTTCATACCTATTCTTGCTATGAAAAAAAAGTATGCATCGACAAATTCTTTCGTTCCCCCATGCTCTCGGGGACTTGCTTTCAGTCCGTAAGAGCCTTCTTCAAAACAAGGAAATAAATCATTATGAAATGCAGAACTTCTCCAACTCGGTATGTTGAGGATTGACAAACAGTGAAGGAGAAGAGAGTCGTCAATATAAAAAAAAAAAAATTATAGCAACTACACCAGAACTGGAACTTGATTTAGCGGCTCTAGTTCTTATTAATATTACACGTATTGTAAAATAATAATTAAAAAAAAAAAACCAATCTAATCGGACTGACGACTCAGTTCATTAAAAAACGAAATAGAAGGTTAGGATTATGAATCGTATTTGAGCCATTCCCAAATTATTTTAATTATTATAAATTTTTTTTCTCAACATATACTTTAAAAATTTGAAAAGTCATATATATTTCAAATATAGTCCCCACGTTTACACGTTAAAACAAGGACAACTTCTGTATGCTTTTTATTTAGTCAATATATATTAATATTTTGAAATTTTACTAGAACTCATCCCGTAATATAAGCATAATATACAGTTTTTAATTCTCGATATTTATGAGCTGTCTCTCGAAGATTTTATCCAACATCTGAATCTTCACATTGACATTCTTTTAGAATTCAATCACGTGTTTTGCGTTCGTTTAAGAATACAAACAATCAAAACTAACTGCGTTGCCCCTTAGCTCACCTATATTATGAAAATTTTGTTCGGTTTAAAGAAATATTATTTTTTTTAGATCAACATATAACAAAACAAAAGTAAATATCTAGATATTTAGTCTTTTTCATTATAAAAAATCGGTATATATTATTATTTTTTCATATCTTCGTAATTTATTTGATTATAAAAATAGAGAATTTTTTTCACCCATCATTTAGGTGGGGTGGGGCTGCCCGTTTCAAACAAACATTCTCAAGCTTAAGCTAAACGCTAACAGATATTTAAGCTAACCGATTTATTTTAACTGTATGTTTTAGGGAGAGATTTTTACATGCAACGTTTTCGCTTTTTTCCTCTAAGTGAGATTTAACTAAGTTGAATTACGAGCAAAACTATTAATTAAAAAAAAAAAAAAAAAAAAAAAAAAAAAAAAAAAAAACAAAAAAAAAAAAAAAAGTCTGCGTCGTTGAGTGCTTACAGACATGCGTTGAATTCTCCATTCAAAATAGTCAAACAGTTGTTGTTAGATGGCTAATGTAAAAATGTGGAACAACGGGGAGTCGCGTGTCTTTTACATCCGCTTTTTTAGGGTCGGTCAATACGGACCCTATTTTCCACATCTTAATTTCTATTGTGCCCTTTAAATATCTAACAATTCCAATTTTATTTTACATTTTTTTAATATATCAATAAATTTTTAATTCCCTAAAAAAAAACAAAACATTTATATTATTGGAATAAACTATGTATTAATATGACGATTTAGGTTTTATTTATTGAACATGATTTGTCGCCGATCAACATGTTTATGATTTTAAATTTATTTAAAACTTAATTTTTCATATGAGAAATTATCTCGGAAAACATGTTTTTTTAATAACAAAAAAAACTAATTTTAGTTTTTATTTTTTTTTAATTAATGCATTATACCCTCATGTATTTATTATCCTAACCACCAAAATGATTATTTAATTTTTTTTTTTCGGATTTTAATATGTAATGGGTTATTTTTTAGAAAGTGCCCTGTAGGAGTGAATGAAATAAAACGTTAAAGTGTAGAGGATAAAAAAAAATGGCTTTAAATGTGATGTCTCACATTAGGTTGGAGAGAGAGAACAAAAACCACTATTTATTAAAGCAGTGTGGCAAACCCTTCCCCTATTAGCAGACGAGTTTTAAAAGGCCTTGAGGGAAAAAAACAAGGAAAGTCCAAAGAGGACAATATTTGCTAGCGGTAGATCTGCGGCGTTTCAAAATGGTATCAGAGGCTAATCACTGTGACGGATGTGTCAACCTCTCACTGTTAATTCGAAGGGGAGGATAGACACGAAAGCGCGGTGTTGGTCCGACATCAAGGAACGAGTGCCAGCGAGGACCTTTTTTTTTTGCTGGGTTCCGAAGAAGGGGTGGATTGTGATGTCCCATATTGGTTGGGAGGAGAACAAATGAGGTTTATGGGGAATTGTTTTTGATAGGCCCAATGGCTGTATGTCTAATCTTATCTTGGGCCCTACAAGATGGAAATAAACGCTTGCATCATCATGGGGCCCACATGATAGGTTATTGGGCCTAAACCGGTTCGGTTCAATTGAATCCGAATGTGAAATGAAATAGATAAACCAGGAGCCCCCCGGGAGGGAGGGAGGCGGCAGGCGCGACTTTGGATAAATCTGTGTCATTTCAGTTTGGCGAAAATTTACAAGGGTTTTACGAGCTCAAAAATGGTGGTGAGAATTCGATTGTCGAGGTTTGGATGTAAGGAACAAGCCGTTTTACAGGGTGATGGCTAGCCGATAGCCGATCCTCCTAGAGACGGCAAGCATCTCGAGCGTATCTTAGGTTACTATAATCCCCCTTGCCCAGGTTATTAATTCTCTTTTTTTTTTTTTTTTTTTTTTTTTTTTTTTTTATTTCGAAAAATTGTGATTGATTACTCCCTGCTACTCCCCCACCCCCTGCTAGCTTGGATTGTTGGAGTTTGTAGATTCTCGATTTGGAGAACATTCGTGGTTTTTTCTCCATTGATTAATGAGTAATTTTGTGCAGGTCAAGATGGCGGTAAAACGAAATGGGTCTTAATTTTTGAAAGAGTGAAGTAAGTGATTTCTTTTGATTTAAAGCTTGTTAATTCTTGAATATCTACGATTCCCGAATTTAAGTAGTGCATTGCACGTGGTAAGTACTAGTTTCCTTTGTCAGAATAGGGATTATTTCGAGGCAAAATGTTTCTTAACGATGGACTTTTTAAGGGGAACCATTTCTTTGGCTAATATGCTTTACTTTGAATGATTACAAAAAACCTTGTGGTTACATAGAGAATTACTAAAAAAAAAACGTTAATTCTGTCTAGTCTAAAAACAATTTAAAAGGTTTTTAATTACAATATACAAAGTGGTCGAAACTTTTATGTCTAGCTT